>JAVKPL010009681.1:0-38924 GCA_032173675.1 Gastrolobium villosum
TGACTAGTTCTTATAATGTGCATCATTGGTTTGTGCTATGGATTTGATTAGGTTTTTAAAAATTAAAAAAAAAAAAAAAAGTTGCCATTGTTTATAGAGAACCAATTCTCTCCCCTCTTGCTTCTATCAATATGTCACAATTAGAAAAGATCAGACGACTAGGAAATAAGTTCCTCCTGAAATTTAATGTTTCTCTGTTACATCCAGGTAAAAGCACAGGTAGATAGAAACTTAAAAATTAGCCATAATGTGCCTTTGCAGCATTTTTTTCCTTTTTGATAAAAGAAGAAACAAATTAAGACAGACAAGATTATAAATTAGCACTACTATCTTAAATGGAGTTTAAGAAAAACGAAAAAACAAAATTCTCTTACAATAAACCATATAAAACCAAAGGCCTCACCTCTGCTGTGCTCCTTCCTTCTCAGCATTATAGTCTATATTTGCATCAACAATTAACTGGAAAGTAAAAACATTAGTCAAATGAGGAGAAAAGTATCTCAATCTTCACTGACAGAACAGCACTTAATTATATATAGCTAAAATCAAACATTCTACAAATGAAAGTTCACTGCAGTACAAACAAATGACTAGATTCTCAGAGTGAACTTTCAGTTAACCAAAGCCTGTTTGGTTGTTTTTTATTTTTCAAGATTCTAAAAATAATTACTCAGCAATCAACATGCACTTCTTAAAATTCAAACCAAGTACAACTTTTTAAAAGTTTTCAAAAATAATATTTCCAGAACAGCTGTTCTCATGGTGGAAATATTAATTTGTTGAATAACATGGAAACAAAAAGCAAATGATTCACTCCGTGTGGTAAATAGTGGAGGCTCTATTATATAGAGCAGCTATAACAATTACATAAGACTAATTTAACGATTTGAGACTTCTTATCAACCTATTTTCAATATTTCTAACATAATTAATGGTAATCTTATAATGAACAGCAATACTGCATTGATTTGCCCAATCTTATAATCTTATAAACAACTTTGCTTGCACAAACAACAACTTCTTAGACAAAACTGCAGATCTTACTTCCATATTTTTTGTTATTTAGCCACATCCCCTATCTAAAACTCTCAAACCTCATAAACAGCGCAACCGAAGCTCCTCATAATTGGGTAATTTATGCATCTCAAGCAAAGTTTATCTCTTTAGGCCCGTGGCTAAACACATCCCATAACTGATTAGTTTCTTTCTCCAAGAAACAGATTCACTCAGAAGATCAACCGATAAATTTCCTTGGTTTTGTCAAATATCAACATCATCATATTTATCCCAAACTTGGTTGGGATCAGCGGTCAATGAACCCATATAAGTAAGAATGGATTACTTGGTTTTGTCAGATATGAAAGAGTTATTTATTAATGTAGGGAGTTTCCATCTGCAGTAGTATATAATGGGATTCTTGAATACGTCCAAAAAGCAATTACTTACTACTAGTAAATAGATGCGAGAAACTTGGCAGAAAAGTAAATATTTATCCTTATGAGCAGGCCCTTGATAAAAAGTATGAATCATAATACATTGGGATCATGTCACCCAATGGTTTCTACCATTTGAGATGTTTCAAAGCATTTACGGGCAAAACTGAGCAAGTTGTTCAAAACTGATTTCAAACCTAATATTTCCAACTCATTTTTTTTCTAAATTATATAGTTTTGGTCTCTCGAAATTGTTATGGAATTAAGATTTGCAGACCTATGTAGGAAACCCAAAAAGCAAGAATAGAAACCAACATGCCCACAATATCTTCAAATCAAAAGAAGTACAAAATGTGTAAATTTTGATTATCACATGCAGCTATGCCAACTTTCTCTTTCTAACTCTAGCTTTTAATTACTTTTCATTCAGTTTGCGAATATCAATACTATCTTTGCAAATACTGCTGACTTAAAAAAAGGACACTGTTTATTATGTTGAGGTCTTCAAATGTCAATAAATCGTTAAGCATGCCCGAAGAAAAGGATATCAGACATAATCAACAAAATAATCCTAATGCATAATATGTTCAATACTTCAATTAAATATTATTTGGGTTCATCTCATAAAAGTAGCTCTGTTTTACATCCAGCTCGCTATGCTTGACACAACCCTAGTTCTTTATCCTAGCTTGGGACAAACTCTGTGAACATCCATAGGCGGAGTTCAAATGCATACTGTGTTCATGAAAAAAGAAAGAAATTAAATGATATCATATTGTTATCAAATATGAAATACAAGCAGGGCTTATTTCTTCAATATCATAGTAATTACTAATTATGGGTATATATAAATAACTTCTCCAGCCCAAATAAAAAATACCTCATCCTCAGGAAATTCTCCAACTACTTTTGCTATGTACTGTTTCCGGACTAAGCCAGCTTCAATCTGTAACATTCAAATTCTACATTTATAATGTATGTATAGAAAAAAGTATCTATATTCAGATACATGCTAATTATGTTTGCTATATTCAAGTTCACTGTTCAAAGAAAAAGAAAGAGACTAACATGCAATCTACTTAAAAAAAAAAAAAAAACTAACATGCAAGTACAACCAAACATGTACCCCCTGAATATACCTAATACTTGTATTTTTCTGATGCAATATTCAGCTGCAATATTTTCATTAAGCAAAACAATGGAACCTCCTATGTTTAGTTGAAACACTTACTATTATTAAAGATAGAAGAACAAATATTATAAGAGAGAAAAAAATGAAGAACAAAAGGAAAGTCCCTGCCAAAATTTACCTGTTGCCTAAAATTGTCTGCTTTTGACCCATTTCTAGCCAAAATAAGAAGTCCTGAGACAAGACGATCCAGTCGATGAACAGCTAAGAGGATCATGTCAAGGGAAAAGGCATGTACAAAATGGATAGATTCTCAGATGCAAGGGTATGCAAAAATATTGATTGCAAGAGAGAAACCATATTTTATGCTAATTGGAAATTGAAAACCTTATTAGTATGTTAAACTTATCTTTATGATGATTACATAACATACTTCCAAAAAGCATTTTTGGATACGAACTAGAGGTGCCAGCCCATGCTCTGCTTGAAGGATGCCAACAACAGTGTTCTTACGATACTGACCGCATGGATGCACCTATGTAACAGCTAAAATTCACAGCTTTAGCATATATGAAATACAAAGCAAACTATCATTAAGAAGCACCTGACCTTTAGAATTTAGATAGGTAACTAATAGAAAATCCATTTAGAATTTAGGACTTCTTTTCGTTGAATTGAAGGAAATAATTTAAGTGACATAAAAGCATCATTTTGTTTGAAGTCATTGAGTTACTCTATAATAAGCAAATTATTAGAATAATATTTTCAATCTTTTGCAGATCCTACGGTAATTGAAAATCCAATACAAAGTTACATATCCATACAAGGTCCACACAAACACAATAATTTATGATGCTTGCTGTATAAATCCAAAAGAAGACATCATATGACTAGCATTAGTTAACAGTTCACGTCTTGATGGAAAAATAAAAGTTATGAAACGCAAGAAGAGGGTTAGCTCATTGAGTATTTGATAAGGCCCACTTACGTAAAGCCCAACTAAAGCATGTCTATGTGAGGAACAAAGGCAGAAAACGTTGGCTGGGTCCCACCCAATCTGTTATGGCTGATGCGGACGTTCTGTTAGCAAGGTAAGGAGGGAAACGCACCATGGGTTAGTTGGGGGCAGTATATATGTGCGTGGTAAGCGAGTAGAGGAGGGGACCTTGGAGGTCATACGAAAGGAGGCTAAACACTGGGAGATTCAGGGCATCTCGAACGTCCCTGGCTCATTTTATCTGTTGAATTCTTTTCCTATTTCGTTTTGCATTAAATCTGAGCTATAGCAGCACTATAGCATGTAATTAGATGATGGATTTGGCTGGAACTTGTGGTTTACTGGTTTGAATGTTTAAATAGAGGAATTATTCAGAAATCTTGTCTTTTACTGTTTGATTCCTATCAAATTGGTATCAAAGCTCCGACTGGGAGCTGGGTTATGGTGCGAACAAGAAACATGGAAGGGTTGGAAGAACGTTTACGGAGAACAGAGGTTGGACATGGCGAGCTGATCAAACGGATGGAAGCGAGTGACATAAACCAAGCGGAGATTATCCGTCAACTGAGGGAGCTTGGGGCTGGGATACAAGAGCTCAGGGCTGAGGCATTTGGAGAGGAGCGAAATTTTGGATCTAGGGGAAGAGGTGGGTCCTCGGGTTTTAATGGTAGTCACCGAGGAACTGGAAACGGAGAACTCAGGAGCCGGAAACTTGAGATTCCTTCGTTCGCTGGTCACAACGCGTTCACTTGGTTGAGCAAGGTTGAAAGATATTTTCAGGTGAATGAAATTGGTGAGGAAGAGAAGGTGGCAATGGTGATGCTAGTTCTGGAAGGAGAAGCCTTGAGTTGGTACCAATGGTGGGAGTTAGACAATCCTGCCGCCACCTGGGCACAATTCCGACGGGAGATTTTATGCCGATTTCAACCGGAGATGCTGGACAATCCCTACGGACCATTGTATTCGTTGAAGCAAAAAACCACCGTGGCTGAATTCCGCAGCGAGTTCGAAGCGGTGGTCGGCACAATGAGATATGCAGACGAAGAAGTGTTGAAGGGCGCGTGGCTGAGTGGTCTTAAGGCCAGCATCAGGGAAGAAGTCTTGATGACTCCTGGGCTGAGGTTAGCGGCCATGATGAAGTTAGCCCAAAAAATTGACCAACGTAATGTGGCATGGGCTGAGGAAGGAGTTGGTTATTTTGGGCCCAAGGCTGTGAGCGGCCCATACAAGAATAATAATAATTATTCTAAGCCCAACCCAGGAAGATTTAACCTAATGAGAAACAACACAACTGAATGGGGCAAGGGGAACGCAGCCGAAATCCCTAACTCGAACACCCACAATCGCGCAGGAGGATCGGTGGCTACTTCGGGAAACGCGTCTACAAATCGGAAGGAGGAGAGTCGGGGAAGTAACTTTCGGAGGATCTCCAACGAGGAAGCATCGGATCGAAGGAGTAAGGGGCTATGTTTTCATTGCGAGGACAAATGGCAACCGGGTCACAAATGTGCAGGAAGGCAATTTCATTTGTTGATTCTCGAGGACGGAGCAGGAGAGGATGACGGCAAGGCAGCAGCGGAAGCCGAAGCTGTCCTTGACCAGGTGAGCAACGATGAGGATTTAGCTTTACAACTAACCTTACAGAGTATGTTGGGTCTCACTTCGAATCAGTCCATGAAAGTTTGGGGTGAAGTGGAAAAAGAAAGGTTAGTGGTCCTGATTGATTGTGGGGCGTCCAGCAATTTTGTGAAGGCAGAAGTGGCTCATCGGCTAAAATGGAAGGTGGAGAAGACGCCCCTGTACAGAGTGGAAGTAGGGGATGGGCATAAGGTGGATTGTAACGGGGTCTGTAAGAAAGTGAATATTGAGATACAGGATCAGATGATTGTACAAGACCTGTATATGTTTGAGCTGGGAGGAGCAGATGTGGTTTTGGGTATGGATTGGTTGAGGGAGCTGGGTGATATCCGAGCAAATTTCCGTGAGATGACTCTTCGGTACGAGACACAAGGCAGAGAGGTACTGATTAAAGGTGATCCTTCTTTATCCCGTACTATTTCATCTTTTAAAGCCATGTCAAAGGCTTTGTTACAGACGGGGCAGGGATATTATGTGGAAAAAGAAGAGGCAGGAGCGGATATGCTAGGGAAGGATGATGTTTTCCCTACTAGGTGGAAGGAGTTGGCCGAATTAATTGATGAATTTTCTGATTTGTTTAGTAAAGTGAAGGGGGTGCCACCCCAACGAACAAGGGATCATGCAATCACCCTCAAATCTGATAGTCAAGTACCTAATATTCGCCCGTACAGGTATCCTTACTATCAGAAAATGGAAATTGAAGAACTAGTGGCTGAATTGTTGAACGATGGCATGATTCGGCCAAGTATTAGCCCGTACTCAAGCCCTGTTATTTTGGTTAAAAAAAAAGATGGTAGCTGGAGGGTATGCGTGGATTATCGGGCTTTAAATAAAATTACAGTTCCTGATAGATTCCCGATACCAGTGGTGGAGGAGCTGTTAGATGAGGTTGGAGGTTCAGTGGTGTTCAGCAAACTGGACTTAAAATCCGGGTATCATCAGATTAGAATGAAAGAGGAAGACATACCAAAGACTGCTTTTCGGACACATGAAGGCCATTATGAATATTTGGTCATGCCGTTTGGGCTTACGAACTCCCCCTCTACATTTAATGCACTCATGAATGAGGTACTGAAACCTTTTTTACGGAAGTTTACTTTGGTATTTTTTGATGACATCTTGGTTTATAGTAAAAGCCCAGAGGAACACATTGAACACCTTAAAAAAGTGTTTTCGGCCTTACGGAAGCATGAGTTGTTTGCTAATCGAAAAAAATGCCAATTTGGGCAGAATCGTATTGAGTATTTGGGCCATATCATCACTGCGGAGGGGGTTAGTGCAGATCCGGATAAAATTAAAGCCATGGTAGAGTGGCAAAGCCCGGCCAATGTGAAGGCGTTACGTGGCTTCCTTGGGCTCACGGGTTATTATCGAAAATTTGTTAAAGATTATGGTAAAATCGCCCAACCTTTGACTAGTTTGCTAAAAAAAGAAGCCTTCAAATGGGATGAATCAGCCGAGTCTGCTTTTCAGTCTTTAAAACAAGCTATGGTCAATATCTCCATTCTCGCCTTACCAGATTTTTCTAAGCCATTCACGGTAGTAACTGATGCTTCTGGACGCGGTATTGGGGCTGTTTTGATGCAGGATAACCGCCCATTGGCTTACATCAGTCAGGGGTTTTCTCTTCGGGCATTGAACAAATCGGTTTATGAGAAAGAGTTGATGGCAATTGTCTTTGCTGTACAGAAATGGCGGCCGTATTTGTTGGGGAGACATTTTATCGTTAAAACGGATCAAAAAAGTCTTCATTTTTTGTTGGAACAGCAGGTACTGGGAGAAGAGCAACAGAGATGGGTATCTAAGCTATTGGGTTATGATTTTGAAATTCAATATCAACCTGGAAGAGAGAACGTTGTAGCGGATGCTTTATCTAGAAATTTGCAATTGTGTATGATTTCTCAGGTACAACTACCACAGCTGGAAGAAGTAGAAATTGAAGTACAAAAGGACTCTAAACTGCATCGTCTTACACAGGAGTTGCTCCTGAATCCCGCGGCTCACACGGGGTTCAAATTGGTGGGGGCCAGGTTGTTCTACAAAGATAAATTGGTTTTATCTAAGACTTCTAAGTTTATACCCGCCATTTTGCATGAGTTTCATGACTCCAATGTGGGAGGACACTCTGGTTGGATTCGAACGTATAAAAAAATTGTGAGTGTGGTTTATTGGGAGGGGATGCGCAAGGCCATCCAACAATATGTTGCTGCTTGTCAAATTTGTCAACAAAATAAGGTTCAAAATTTGTCACCCGCAGGGCTGTTGCAGCCGCTGCCGATTCCTACCCAAGTATGGTCTGAAGTTTCTATGGATTTCATCGGTGGGTTACCAAGAGCATTTGGAGTTGATACGTTATTTGTTGTCGTGGATCGCCTCACAAAATATGCTCATTTTATGACTTTATCACACCCTTATTCAGCTAAAGAAGTGGCTGAATTATTTGTCAAGGAGGTTGTTCGTTTGCATGGATTTCCATTGGTGGTGGTTTCTGATAGGGACAAGGTGTTCTTGAGCAAATTCTGGTCTGCATTGTTTAAATCCGCTGGCACTAAGTTGCACTATTCCACTGCTTATCATCCTCAATCCAATGGGCAAACGGAAGTAGTGAACAGGGGATTGGAAACGTATCTAAGGTGCTTTTGCAGTCCACACCCGAAAACTTGGCCTAAATGGATACACTGGGCTGAGTTTTGGTATAACACTACTTATAAGGAGTCAACGGGTATGACACCCTTTAAAGCTTTATATGGTATTGATCCTCCACAGCTTTTGAGGGTTGGCAATAGTTTTGTTAAGGTGGATGCCATTTCAGCTTTATTGGCTGAGAGAGAGGCTATGTTAGATGAGTTGAAGGTTAACTTGGAGAAGGCTCAGAACCGAATGAGATTGCAGGCAGATCAACATCGCAGGGATATCAGTTTTGAGGTAGGGGATCTCGTTTATTTACGGATTCAACCATATCGGTTGAAGACATTGGCCACTAGGATCAATGAGAAGTTAAGCCCCCGTTATTATGGCCCATTTCCCGTGGAAGAAAAAATTGGTATGACTGCTTATCGTTTATCCCTACCTAGTGGCTGTAAAATTCACCCTGTTTTTCATGTGTCCTTGTTAAAAAAAGCAAACCCGGCGGTGGAGTGTGCTCAACCATTACCAGCCATGTTGACAGACGAGTGGGAATTGCAAGTTTTACCTGAGAATATTCTGGATTGGCGCAGGGATGCTCAAGGAATGTTGCAGGTTTTAGTAAAGTGGCGCAACTTACCGGACTTTGAAAATTCATGGGAGGATTTCATTACCCTTGACGCTCAGTTTCCAGATCTTAACCTTGAGGACAAGGTTCTTGTTGTGGGGGGGAGTATTGATAAGGCCCACTTACGTAAAGCCCAACTAAAGCATGTTTATGTGAGGAACAAAGGCAGAAAACGTTGGCTGGGTCCCACCCAATCTGTTATGGCTGATGCGGACGTTCTGTTAGCAAGGGAAGGAGGGAAACGCACCATGGGTTAGTTGGGGGCAGTATATATGTGCGTGGTAAGCGAGTAGAGGAGGGGACCTTGGAGGTCATACGAAAGGAGGCTAAACACTGGGAGATTCAGGGCATCTCGAACGTCCCTGGTTCATTTTATCTGTTGAATTCTTTTCCTATTTCGTTTTGCATTAAATCTGAGCTATAGCAGCACTATAGCATGTAATTAGATGATGGATTTGGCTGGAACTTGTGGTTTACTGGTTTGAATGTTTAAATAGAGGAATTATTCAGAAATCTTGTATTTTACTGTTTGATTCCTATCAGTATTACACTTAACATGACAGCTTTATAACATAGGCACTTCACTAATCCACTTGTTATTGCTTACTTACAGGAACAGAGGCTGGCTTACAAACAGTTAGCACATCTGGTTCTTTTCGAAGAATAGGTACATCACAAGCCATCACAGGTGGTTCATGCCTAAAACCATAGTGGCATCAGCTTCAAGTTCTATCAAATCCTTAGTAGTAAATCATCAAGTGCAAAAGCAAACCTGTGTAAGAAATGGCTTATCTTTTGAGATGATTTAACTATGTATGAAACTGGCACCATCTCACCATCAACTTGAATTCTTCCACATTTCACTGCACTAACCTAAAAAAAAAAAACAATCAATTAGCTAAGAATCCGGGGCAACATCATGTTCAATGAATTTTTTTTTTTGGTAAAAGATGTTCAATGAATTTAACTCAAGAAGAAGAGTGTGAAGTCAGTGAGTTATATAACGCCATTTGTTTAAAGGAAAAAACATCTATCCTTTTAAAGGATATAAACTTATATCATTTTATATCCTAACTGTTGATTGATTTCCGCCAATCAACGGTTGTAATCTATTGGGTCAGACACAATGGGCCAAATTTATTATTAATTAATTAATAATTTTGATCCAATAAATTATAACCGTTGATGGACGAAAATCAACGGTTAAGATCTAAAAGGATATAAGCTTATATCCTTTAAAATGACAGATGTTATTCCCTTGTTAAAAGCATTTATCGCGAATGAAGAAACCTTAATAACTACTAAAGGCCATTATTCTGAACCCATCTTTGTACCCAACTATCCATCAAGCATCTGATTTGCTGCTGATTATTTTTAATAGAATTTCAAACATTTATTTTGAAATCAGCATTCAATAAATGACTTATAACTCATTCCTATCAGGTTACCATAGTAATTCCCACAACAATAATGCGAAACTTCATTGTTTACCTATAGTGTAAAAAGTTCATAATGGATCAAATTTAAACTCATTTTCAGGGTTTTAAGACTTGTCAGGGGGCATATCACCTAATGTCTAAAACAAGAATATTAGAAAACCAAAACTTACAATTAGTGAAACAATCAAACATCAAACACAAATTAGTAAGCGTGGGTTCTTACATAATATTCATAAGGTCGACCTTTAAACTCCTCAGCGAACAAATCTACAATGGTTTTCCCTTCCCACCGATTTTTAACCTGCCATCAACAAATTCAACATCTCTAGGGTTTAAACAGGGTTTTTAAATTTTAAGTAAAAGAAAGATTTAAAAATAAAAAATGAAAACGAACTAACATGAGCTATAAATTCGAAGTAGTATGGTCTAACGAATCGAATTCCTGCACAAATTCGAACAAGTATGTCATCTTTAAACACGAGAAATTCGAAGTTATCATTGAAATGCGCGGAACCACTGCGATATCTGACGTTACCGTTTTGAAGTATGTAATCTTGCGGGTGCGGGGGATTTGCTGGGGTTTGCCACACTATATCCATGCCTTCCTCCTTTTCTTCTCTCTTCCGCTTCATCTTCCTTCTTTTCAGTCACACTGTCTGCGTGAGGCAAAGGTTGCGACTCGGAAAACGACAGTGTTTACAACGTCGTTCGTTGGTGCCAGTCCAGTAAACAACGTCGTTCATTGTGATGTGGACAAGGGTTCCATCTTTGGTAATTTTAATTTAATATTTTTGTAAAATATTCCATACAAAATATAAACTTTTTTAATTTTGTTTTTCTTAATGAAATAATATCTATACATAAATATATAAGTAAAAATATAAGCAAAATTTTAATTATTTTTTCAATAATCCTTGAAGAAATGGTTCTATATTAAAATTTTCGCTTCTTATTATATCTTAGAATAATGATATTTATTATTAAGTATTACTTATACCGCAGATTTTCATAATTCATAAAGTTTTCACTATGGGCGTTTGGTAGCCCGTATTTTGTTAGGATTCCTGGGAAATTGAATTTTTCTAAATTTTTAATTTTTTGGATATTATCGTAAACGGAATATTTTCATCATTTTATTGATAATCGAGATTTCCGTATAAATAAAAATTTCTCCTCTACCAAACGTCTCATCATATAGGTAAACAAACTAACCGTCCGAAGAAAACGGACTTTTTTTTTAAGTTAGATTCAAATTTTAAGTCAAATTAAAAATTTCATACACTTTCGCAATGCTAACTTTCAATTTTCAACCATCTTCCCTTTCTATCTTTCTGATTGTGATTACCATTTTTATATTTATTTCATTTGACAGACGAGTATTAAATAATGGTGATTGATGAGGTGGTTGAGAAGTTATTGGAATGATAATTGAGCAAAAGGTTAATTTTGTCTTAAATTCATAAATATGTTCAATTTATTCAATGTTATAGTATAAGGTGGGTAATTATTTTAAGGTAGAGGTTATATCAACAAAAGGAATTTTTTACAAACTACATTGAGTCTGACTTATCATATATCAATCAAGAGTGTAAGTCAAATTTAGTGTAGTTTGTAAATTTATAAGAAATTTTTTTTGTCAATATAACATTCACCTTATTTTAATTGAAAGTATAGTGTAGCTTTTTGAAAAAACACTTAGGGCATGTTTGGTACACAGTATAAGATAAGGTCTAATAGTATAAAATCTGATAGTATAAAATCTGATTGTATAAGAACTGATTGAATTTTAATATTATCCGACGTTTGGCATAATATTAAGTACAAGGTGATATTTTGTAATTTGCCCTTTGTTTTTAACAAAGAAAAAGGAAATCAATTCTCATAGAAGTTTGTGTTGAGTTTATTTTTATTTTTTGAATTTCTAAACTAGTGGTCCCATTTGAAATTTGAGTTGCCAGGAAAATGATGTTTTCTCCAAAAGCAACACCCAATAAAAAATGCTGAAATTTTAAAAAAAATCCCGTGATTTAATTTCTTACTATATTTTTATACTTTTAACATTTTTAAAAGTATAAAAGGATTTCATAACTATCGAAGTTATTTTGTGTTGTTGTTATAGATTTTAAAAACTTAGTTACAATTTTATAATTAGTAAACATTTAATTAAAAACTTAGTTAAATTTAAAAAATATAGAAACATAAAAATCCTATTAATATTTTTTAAAATTATATGAAACTATTTAAAATTTAATTACATTATAAATATTTACAAAATAGTTTACCTATTTATAAAGCCTTAAAGATAAATGTCAAGAGCTTAGTATTTATTATTTTATTTAAAACAAGAGAAATATTTAAAAACTCATAAATAAATTCTCCCATGCTTAATTTTAACTTGACCAAGTCATATGAATCTCAATCATTCAATGACAGATCAACAGTCAACAATTAATTTGAATATTTTCTCTTTTTCCTTTTATAACTTTTTTAAAGAAATTATGTCCATTGATATGTTATTGAATATATGAGATTTATCACATAACATGATCATATTAAAATTAGATATGAGAGGATTCTTTCTCATAGGACTTGTACTTGTGTGGTTGTACCCAAAATTATTAATTAGGCAAATAATATATTTTTAACATTGTTATTGGATTCAAATTTGGATGACTCAAACAATATAAATCCGTATTTTAATATAATTTTATCTCATTATGCTATTTACATTTTGATAGAGGTACATTTTTAAGTGTTAGATCTCTCTCTCTCTCTATATATATATATATATATATATATTAATCTGGTAAAAAATAATTTGGTATATACTTGATAGTTAATTTTATTGCAAATATCATAAGGAATGAATAAAATATGATTATAAATATAGAAGAAAATATTTCTCACTTAAAATACTTTAAAATAGCAACTAAAATAAATAAGTAATTACTATTAAATCATTAACATATATTTTATATAATTATATATGTAAAATATATTTTTATTGTTATCTATTTGTAATTTTATTTTATATTTAAAATATTTAAATTTATATTTTATATATGTAATATTTAAATAATTTGACCGAAGAAAGGCCTCAACCCAACCTGTTAAATCATAAGGCTTTAGGGTTAGAGTTAGAAAAGGCTCCACCACAAAATGGGCTTAGTGGGGTAAGGTCAAATATAGGGCTTTACGTACTGACTTGCGAGCTACAACTTATTTTGACACCTCTGATCAAACTATGAGGAGTGGGTCTAACCACATACGCCTGAACCTGGCCCAAGTAGAAATTCTAAAGGAATGGTTGGAAGTATCAAGATCTCTACTTTGTTGCGCAAGATGACATCGACGACATAGTAATCTTCAATATCGCAATTAACCAGTTGTGTGATTTGGCTGGAACAGAAGGGGTTGGGTACCTTCAAGACTCTCCGACGCTCAAGTCAGTGTTTGATTAATGAGCTTAGGTATATTGAAGGAAAAATGATCATACACTGGCTTAGGCCTCTCCTTTTATAATATGCGGCATGATCTACTTATTGTTTCACTGTGCATTTTAGCATGACGACATGATTGTTATATCTCCTAATTATTTGATTTAGGTGGCTTTTCTAGCCTACCTTTCCTGCGGGTCTCTTAGTGGGCTATGTTGCTAAGGTTTAGCTGGAAGCTTGTCCTTATCATTTAGTTATTAGTTATGGTGGAGGTTTATCAATCCTATGTTGTTGGAGACTTAATTGTTTGCTTTTTAGAGTGTCTATGCAGGATTGCGAGTACGCTATCTAACATGTTTCTTTATCAATTAAGTCTTTAGTTTGGGCCTTTTTATATAATGGGCCTTTAATTTATAATGGGCTATCATTTCATTGGGCCATTCATATCTTCTAATACAGGTCCAGATTGGTTTCCCCCTAACCTATTGCTCATGTCTCTTAATGTATTTTTCCTTTAGGATCTTTTTTTTTGCGGATATATCCATATGTTCTATTAAGGTAAAAAGTAAAAAAAAAAACCATATTACCTTTTGCTTGAGTTGGTAATAGTCACCTTGTCACTAAGAAATGATTCTTTAGACATGAATTATCAAATATGATAATGGTTTGTAACATGTCTTAAGCGTGCTTCATAAAAAACATAATTAAGGTAATCCCACAAAGATTTGTGAGATCCTTGTTTGACTACCTTCAACACATGGGTAGATTTATTTTGAGTTTTGTCGGTTGAGAATCTTACTATAAATTTGTTGGATAAGTCTTCCCAATCTCGTATAGAATTTAGGAGATGGGTGAATATTATCCTAAAGTAACCTCTTTAAGGGTAGTTAGAAATACGGAAAACTTTACTTTCACCCATTGAGGTTTGCCTGTGTATCATTTAGCACCCTGTGATTTAAAAATTATCATTTATATCCCTTGTGGTTACACTATGTGTCATCTAACCCCCTGAATGACTAAAACACCCTCATAATACAAAATATCACAAATACCCTTAATAAACAAAATATTAAATTAAAATTAAAATATCAAAATTATCCTTAATTAAAATTAAAACCCTAATACCCCTTCATTTTATTTTTTATTTTTAAGTTAAGCTTTTTTATGCTTATTTTCTTATTTTGTTAATGGATAGTTCATTTGAGGGTGTCATCATGTAAAATAAGGATTAAGCAACAACAGTCTTATCAAGAAATAATATAACAGACAAATAAAATGCTATTACAGCAGTTTAAAGAACTAAACAAAAGCCTTCAATTCACGGGATGTATCATTTGCCCAAGCAACAAGACGTGTTCTCCACTTCACTGAATGTACTGGACCTTCACTAGAGTGCAAAACCTTTTTTTTCATGGGATATTTTTATAGTTAAAATAATACACAAGAGTACTAGTGAACAACTAAGAATTTACGGCTTTAAGTATTAGAAGAATCTGATAAACTTGGTCACGATAGCCGAACCACTTCTTTGAATTCAAATATAAATTCCCAGTTAAACTGCCAGCAACAAATCTCCTAGAGGTGTTTCTTGCATGACCCGGGTCAAAGAAAATTAAATACTGTGAGTGGTAAGGACTAAGAAAGAGATTGTGATTTCAAGTAATAATTTCCAACAAGATATGAGTATTTTTGATATTTTATATTACGAGGATATTTTAGTCATTTAGGGAGTTAAATGACACATAGTGAAACCATAGTGGATGTAAGTGACAATTTCTTAACCACAGGGTGCTAGATGATACACACATAAACCACAATGGGTGAAAGTGAAGTTTTCCCTTAGAAATAACCGACAACTGGTGGCATTAGGAATTTCCTAAGCCATCATATTCATCTAGAATTGTTTCAAATGCTCCTGTGGTTCCTTTTTTCGCTGTATTTTTCAATAGAGATCTTAATATCTTTTGGCAATGGGGATATCCATTATTTTTAGGATTAAAGTATGAGAAACCTTTGAAAAAGTTTTTTAGGGAGTAATTTATGGGCCATACGTTCTTTCTTTTGGGGAGTAGATTGTAACTTTGACTAGACTTTCTCTTCGTAATGGAGAGACTATTGCATGTTTTCTATTGTATTTTCCATCATATGTGATTGTTGTTCTTCAACTTCCTATTGATGAAGCTTTTTTAACTCTAAAATATTATGGATTTAGAACCAAGAATGTATTCCCCAAAGGTTGTAGTATGTCGATATGGAGATGCTCAAAGTAGTAGTGGTATGAACTTAACCAAAGTACAAGGATAGTCATCGGTATGCAATGCAATAGTAGCTACATAGGTTCGGCTACGGTGGCTCTAAATTCCAGCAGAGTAACAACTCATAAAAATATAAGAAATCAAGTGTCTCTTTGTTGGGAGAATATGGGTTTATATATGGGAGTGAATGTTTTGTAATGACGAATGAGGTGAAAAAGGTAAGGCAAAATTGTTACCCTTGCCTCCGCTATTGCAGTGTGGCATTTACTCCTGTCGTGTGTGTACGATGGTAAGCTATACAGGGAGAAGAGGAATCCCTATGATGAAGCTCTATGGCTCACCAAGGGGTTTCATCTGGAAGGTTCCTCTGTTTGACCTTTTACATTGGGCCTAACCTATTGGACTTGTAGAGGTCAGACAAAATGGAAGCCCCTCAGCTTGGTAGCCTAGAGACTCAGGATGCCAAGGTGTATAGGGACTTAAGCTAATCGCCTGGTGGATAAAGTGTATTACAATAAATGGGTACAAAGGGAAACTAAGCGATTTCAGTCTACTCCTTGTCATGGTATACTTTTATTACTTGCTTATACTGGTCAGTTTACTTCTTGTTACATTGTATCTTTGGAGATGAGCTTTATATATAGGGTACGACTGATGTCATCTTTCCTTAACATTAATAGGGGTGCATGTCTTTAGACCTTCCAGTCATTTGTGGTCCTACCAGTGGGAAGATTAATGACTGGTCGGTTCTGGATTGTGTTGATTTCATTTTTTCAAAAGTCGACCGTTGGGGATTCTGGTCCTATTTGTCTCATTACACACACTTAGTGTTTTGCAGAGACATTTCCTTTAGACTGTTGTGTTAGGCAGTTTGGTGTTTAATCGTGGCTATATGTAACTTGTTTAATGGAGGCATCCCTCATTTCCTGTATCTTACCATCAACGTTTTTGGCTATTATGTTTTGTGTCTGTCTAGGCATTAAATGAGGCAAAACTTATCATCTTCTTGTCTCATATGAAATTTATGAAAATGCCCATTTGTCTAGGTCGTTGATTCAAAATTCTTTTATTGATTTATGGTTCCGGTTGATTAACCATTCTCCGTGAGATTTCTTTTCAAAAGCATGCAATGACTCTTCATTTTGTATTGCCTTATTCTTCTAAAGTTTATTTGGCTTTTTGAGTTTCTCCAGTTCCTTCATCTCCTTATAATCTCTTTAAACTTCTTCAACTTTTCACCTTCGAAGTTTCTATTTGCTTCCTAGAGTTCTTCAGGTTTCAAAGGTCTTATAATATTTTCACGTTGTTTCAGGTATACTCACCATTCACTTCTCTTTCGTACTTTTCTTTCTTTTCCACTTCCTTTACTGAATAAACTTTCTTTTGAATAGTTAGAGTTCTTCTAGGATAATTTTTCCTTTGTCATCCTGTTGTTGTTTATTGTTTTGCAATATGAGTATAGCTACGGTGAAGACTGAGGAGTTAGATTTTGATTAGGATGAAGTAAGTGTCGATCCTTAGACCCGCAAACTTCTTGTTCACTGAGATGCTGTTATTGAGCGTGTAATGGAAAGGATTTTTAGTCCTCCCCCTCCATATAATGCAGGAGAGGAGGGTGAGAGGTAGTCACCATGAAGGAGAGCCGAATTGGGATTCTAAGGTTAACACAGGGCCTTCCATGAGGGATAAACCATATGAGAGGATTTCCAATCTTTTGGGTTTCATTGAGGAAAAATCCAGGGCCATTCTACCTCTGTGGCACTCTCATCGTGGAAGTTCTTCATTCTTTAGTGGTCGTAAAGCCTCTATGAAAGGTGGATGTTAGGGTTCGTCCGGGGGTTAGGCTAGAAGGAAAAGTGGTAGACCATAATTTGCCTTTTCTTAGGATATAGATCACTATCGCCCTAGCCCCTTGGCTTACTCTTACAAATATGACTTCTTAAGCGATGTCGAGCGGGTTGTAGCGGGTCGTTTGAAAGAGATCAAAGAAAATGTGGGGATGTGGCCAACTAAGGTATATAAATCAAATAACTTGGCAAACAATCAATTGTAAACAACAAATTTGCTAAAGGCATCCTCAATTCGAGGAGTCATTTTATTAATCCTTCAATTATGCAACACAATTTCCCTGATAGAGCTTTTATCTTTACGTTTTTCTCCGCTTCATCGGTCGGTACTCTCTCTCAATTGGAGTACCTTCCAATTTTGTCTTCCCCTTAGCTTATTTGTTATTCAGTAGGTCCCTTCTCGATTAGGAGCGAGCTTCCCATCTTGAGCATTCTTATTCCCTACATTCTCCTTTCTTAGCATTAAGTCTCTTACTTCGAAATCCCTAGGGATGACCTTTTTGTTGTACTAAGCAGGTGCTCATTGCTTGGAGGCAAAATCAATTAAAATGCTCTTTTCTCTGCATTCTTCAACCTGATCTAGCTCTTCTCTCACCATCTGGTCATTTTGTTCTTCGGTTATATGCTTTTACCTCCAAGAAGGTTCTTCAATCTCGACCGACATAATTGCCTCAGCACCGTATGTCAGCCTAAACAAAGTTTCATGAGTGTTGGTGTGGACGGTTGCCATGTATCCCCACTGGACATTGTTAATAAGTTCTGCCAATGTGCCCTTTAGTTCTTCTACTCTCTTTATGAGTTAATTCACCGACTCTTCCTGCAAGTTGATTTGGGGGTGCTCTAATGCTGAGAAACGATGTTTGATATGTAAGTTCTCTATCAATTCTTAGAATTTTGCTTCATATGACACCCATAAACTGTTGTGGATTTAGAAACCAAGAATGTTCCCCCAAATGGTTTAGTATGTTGATGTGGAGGTGCTTGAAGTAACAGTGGTATGAACCAAAGCACAGGGAGATTCACTGGTGTGCAATGTAGTACTAGCTGTAGAGTGTGGAAAGTGTGATCAGCTACGATGGCTCTAAATTTCAGCAGAGTAACAGCTTATAAAAATGTAAGAAATCAGGGGCATCTTCATTGGGAGAAGAATATTTTATATGGGGGAGTGAACAATGTTGTAAAACTATACCAGACCAGCCGATTCAACCAAAAAATTGATAAATCGATCATGTAACCAGTCAGGGTAACCTAAAGGATTGGACATGCAAAACAACCTATGCAACCTGTGCAACTTGGCCAAGTTTTATTAAAACCGGTGACCCGTTGGTTCACCAGTCGAACCGGTCTTTACGTTCATGGCCTTAAGGTGGATGGGTTCATTGGTCTAGTGACAGAGGGTGATAAGGTAGGAAGTAATTCTCAGGAAGGATGAAGGAAGTCAGAGAAAGAGAGTATAGAAGTGATGAGGAAAAAGAATTGTTTTATTTCAATCAATCAATATCCATGACTTTACACACATCCACCTATTTAATACAACAACCGAACAGACAACACGTGCTATACACGTGGTTATTTATTACAATGACTCCCTAAACCTTAAAGGTTTCCTCCTAATACGTGGAGCCCTATTAGTTGCTATATGGGACTCTTCATTTACTAATGGACCTGTTCCAGCTTCTTCTATTATATCAACACTCCCATCATGGAAAACAACCTTGTCCTCAAGGTTAAAAGTAGGAAATTGGGACTGGAACTCCTCAAAGATCTCCCAAGTGGCACTCTAGGTTGGCAAACCTTCCCATAGGACTTGTATCTCTTGGGCCCCTTCAGCAGTAATTCTGGAAGCCAAAATTCTTTCAGGTTGCAACACAGGTAAGCCTCCAATGAATGTATCAGGCAAAGGAAAGGAGGGAACAACAACATCTCCATGAAAAGGTTTCAAAAGGGAAACATGGAAAGTATGATGAATTTTTGCAGTGATAGGTAATTGAAGTTTATAGGCAACCTTTCCGATCTTTTTCTCTATGGGAAATGGACCAAAGTAACGATAAGACAGCTTATTAAAAACTCTTTGGCCTGCTGATTGTTGTCTAAATGGTTGGAGTCTAACCCATACCAATTCACCTGGTTTGTATTGAACATCCCTTCGCTTAGCATCAGCAGTGGACTTCATCTGTTGTTGTGCTTTTTCCAAATTCTGGCGAAGTTGTATCAAAAGTTGGTGTCTATCCACAAGCATGTCAACCACTGCAGGTATAGTAGTTGATTATGGAATATAGTCTATCAATGATGGAGGGTCACGGCCAAACACCACCTTAAAAGGTGTCATACCTGTGGCTGAATGATTAGCAGTGTTATAACACAGTTCAGCCCAGGGAAGAAATTTAGACCACTGCTTTGGAGACGCAGCTGTGAGACATCTGAGGTATTGTTCAAGCACCCGATTGACCACTTCAGATTGGCCATCTGATTGTGGATGATAAGCTGTGGATCTCTTCAATTTAGTACCACTCAACTCCCACAATTGTACCCAAAAGTTGCTAAGGAAAATTGGATCCCTATCTGATATGATAGATCGGGGAATTCCATGCAACTTGCATACCATCTGCACGAAAAGATCAGCAACTTTAGTAGCATTATATTTGCCAGTTAATAGACCGAAGTGAGCCATCTTCGAAAGTCTGTCTACCACCACTAGGATTGTTGTATAGCCAAAGGAATTAGGAAGACCTACAATAAAATCCATTGATAGATCCTCCCATATTCTCTCAGGAATTAAAATGGGCTGAAACAAGCCAGCTGGCTTCTGTGTTGGCACCTTTACCTGCTGACAAACCAAACAAGAATGAACAAACTTCTTGATATCCTGATGCATCTTTGGCCAAAAAAAACGGCAGCAACACGGGCTGTAGTTTTTTGTATGCCCAAATGACCCCCAACATAGGATGAGTGACATTCCTGTAGAATTTGAAGAATTAAAGGTGACGATGGATCGAGGAACAACTTGCCATTTTTCATCAGTAAGCCATCTCTTATCTCCAAGTTCTGGTGTGCATTAGGACTAGTTGCCACTGAATTATGTTTCTGTAAGAAAAATGCAGAAGTCCTGTTTTCTAGCCTTAGATCATCCAATATGTGGAATTGAGTAGTTGCTAGAGCCATAAAGCTCATAATTTCTGGTTGGCAAGAGAGTGCATCAGCCACACGGTTATCCTTGCCAGGTTTGTATACAATAGCATATTGAAAACCCAATAGTTTGGTAAGGTAGTATTGTTGCTCTGGCGTTTGAATAATTTGATCCAACAAAGCCTTTAGGCTTTTGTGATATGTTTTGATCAGAAATCGTCTCCCTAAGAGATACTGTCTCCATTTCTTCACTGCTTCGGTCATGGCATATAATTCCCTGACATAAGTTGCTGCACGTTGCATTTTGAGGGTCAATTTCTTGCTAAAATAAGCTAAAGGGTGGTCTCCTTGTAACAACACTGCACGAATTCCAACATCCGATGCATCTGTTTCAACGATAAAGTCTTGATCGAAATTCGGTAAAGCCAACACAGGGGCTGTTGTCATGGCTGTCTTAAGTGCCAAAAATGCTGTTTGAGACTCATCAGACCAACTAAAGGCATCCTTCTTGAGTAATTCTGTCATAGGAGCTGCAACAGAAGCATAATTTTGAACAAACTTGTGATAATAGCCTGTAAGGCCTAAAAACCCTCGAAGCTGTTTCACATTCTTAGGAACAGGCCATTCAAGCATTGCTTTGACCTTAGAGATATCCATACTGACTCCATTACTGGACACGATATGACCCAAATATTCCACCTCACTTTGGGCAAAAGAACACTTGCTTCTCTTAATATAAAATTGATGATGCTGCAGTGCCACCAGTACCTGTCTCAAGTGTTGAATATGCAAATCCAAAGAAGGACTATATACCAGTATATCATCAAAGAATACTGCAACAAATTTTCGTAAAAATGGTTGAAGAATGAAGTTCATTGTAGCTTGGAAAGTAGAAGGAGCATTAGTCAAGCCAAAAGGCATAACCAAGAACTCATAATGACCTTGATGTGTCCTAAAGGCTGTTTTATGGACATCATCAGGTTTGAGCCTTATTTGATGGTAACCTGCCCTTAAGTCCAGCTTAGAAAAAACTTGGGAATTTCCTAGTTCATCCATCAACTCATCGGCTGTAGGAATAGGAAATCTATCTCGAATGGTTATGGTGTTTAAGGCTCTATAATCAATACAAAACCTCCATGTTCCATCCTTTTTTTTAACTAATAAAACAAGTGATGAAAAAGGACTGGTGCTATGTTGAATTAGACCCGAAGTGAGCATTTGAGATATTTGTTTTTCAATTTCCTCCTTTTGAAAGTGAGGGTATCTATATGGTCGAACATTCACAGGTAAGGAATTTGGTGCAAGGTTAATGGCATGGTCAATCTGTCTGTGGGGAGGTAAGATGGTGGGTTCTTGAAATAAGGCATCAAATTCAATTAACAAATTGTGTACCTGAGGACAAGTTACAATTGTAGTAGCACATGAGCTGGAGTCAAGCAATTGTAATTGAAACAAGGAAGCAACTTGGCCCGAGTTATTTATTTTTCTGAACTGATTGAGAGAGATAGGTCCTGTATGGCTGTCTCCCTTAAGCTTGATGGCAGCTCCATTCCACATGAACTCCATTGTAAGTTTCTTGTAGTCCAGAGTAATAGGACCAAGTATTTGCAACCATTGAACACCAAGGACCATGTCAGCTCCTTGTATTGGAAGAATGTAAAAATCAACCAAAAAAATATGTTGTTGAATTTTAACTGGAACAGCTGGACACAAGCCTTCACACTGTAATCTTTGACCATTTCCCACCATAACCTCAAAGTGTCTGTCGGTAGTCTTTGGTAGTGCTAGTGAGGATACAACCTTTGGTTGAAGGAAGTTATGTGTACTACCTCCATCAACCAATAATGAAAATTCGGACTTACCAATGTGACTAGTGAATCGAAGAGTTTGGGGAACTAACATACCAGCCAAAGCATGGAAACTGATCTGAGGAGTGGTATTATCCAAGTCACCAGACATTTCATCCTGTTGGCTGAGCATATCTGATTGTTCTGGTATGTGATCCTCTAGCATTTCATCATCAGGCACAACCAAAATATGAACAGAAGCCTTACATTTGTGGCCAAAAAAATATTTATCACCACAAGAAAAACACAAATTTTTTTCCTTTCGTTCCTGCATCTGGCTTTGGGATAAACGGTGGGTTATAGGTTTAGTGTAGGGAATAGTGGTACTAGGTGTGGTTTTTTTGGCCAGTATCTGGATTTAACTTTGGTGTGGGTAACAGGGGTGGCAAAGAAGAATATAGTTTGGGAGGTTTGTTTTTTTAGTGAAGCTTGGTTTCCTGGAGTTTGGCTAATGAAATGGCACGGGTGAGTGAGGATGGGTAAAAAGCATAGACATCATGTTTAATTTCTGATTTCAGTCCAGAAACAAAACAACTAATAAGGAACGATTTCGATAAACCATCTACCTTATTCGAAAGGAGTTCAAACGCCTCTTGATATTCCAGAACAGATCCAGTCTGACATAGTTTTGTCAACTGACCTTGAAAATCTTCCATGTCCGATGGCCCAAATCGAACTTGAACAGCATGCACAAACCCACTCCATGAATCAACACTTGTATTCTTTTTAAACCATTGAAACCATGCCAACGCTTTACCCCCAAGATAAAAGGGGGCAATTTTCAGCCGCTGATTGTCTTCCATTTCATAAAAATCAAAAAATTGATTAATCTGAAACAACCAACCCTGTGGGTCACACGAACCATTGAAGCGTGACGCTTTAAGCCGTAAATTTCTGGTTGCTGCTTGATCCTTTGAATTTGCACTATGAAGACTGTTGGTGGTGCCTGCTGCCGAGTGTGACTCTTGATAGTTATCGAGAATGACATCTAATTTGCAAGACAATTCTTGAAATCTCTTGTGCATCTGGTCGCGCAACCCTTCTACCTCCGATTGCGTGTTCTCCAGCCGATCCTCGAAGGTGCGAGTGCGAGTTTCCGGTGCCATAGTTCAAGGATGAAAGCACCAAATTGATAAGGTAGGAAGTAATTCTCAGGAAGGATGAAGGAAGTCAGAGAAAGAGAGTATAGAAGTGATGAGGAAAAAGAATTGTTTTATTTCAATCAATCAATATCCATGACTTTACACACATCCACCTATTTAATACAACAACCGAACAGACAACACGTGCTATACACGTGGTTATTTATTACAATGACTCCCTAAACCTTAAAGGTTTCCTCCTAATACGTGGAGCCCTATTAGTTGCTATATGGGACTCTTCATTTACTAATGGACCTGTACCAGCTTCTTCTATTGTATCAGAGGGCACAAATCTTAACGGTAATGAAGAAAAGAAAAACGAGTTATAACAACAAAGAAGAAACAATCACTATCTAGAGGTTCTGGTTTCCATGTTAATCAAGAGTTGCCTCAGACTCTTGATTCTCTTTTTCAAGCGGATTGGGGATCTGGTGTTTCACTTTTTTCTTATTGTTCTGTTTTAGGGCTTTTTCCCTTTCCATCTATTAAAAAAATGAAGAAGAATGAGAGAAAATACGATGCTAAGATAAGAATCAGGGAGATGAGAGGTGAAATAAAGAGAGAAAAAAAGAAAGGTGTGAAATAAAGAGGAGAAAAAGTAGAGTGGGAAAATGAAGAGACGGGGAGAGAAAGAGTCCACTAAAAAAAGTCTTGATAAGGTGATTTTGAAAAAGTTAATTGGGGCTCTAGAATATGGGTAATTGAAAAAAATATTACAAAAATTATTAATATTTTTTTCTTTTTTAGTTTTGAATTTAAAAAATTAATTTTATATTTTATGCTTTTGATGCCCCAAGCCTAGCATAGTTTTTTTTTTTTTTTTTTTGGTGAAAAGCCTAGCATAGTTTGAACTAGGCTGATGTTTGCTCCAAAACTTATATATTGTTTTTTTTTTTTTTTGGAGATATAAGCTTATATTGTTGAAAGTGTATATATATATATATATATATATATTAAATACCCTTTTGGGTCCCTAACAAAAAACATGGTCCTCACTTTAGTCCTGTGTTATTAAAGCCGGACCGACCCGGCCGGGTCGACCCAGGAACCGGTAAACCGGTTATATAACCGGTCCGGTTGAAGCAACGGACCGGCCATGCATCAGAAACGGTGCGACCCGGCCGGTTTTTAAGAAAACCGGTGACCCGGTCGGTTAACTGGTGACCCGGCCCGATCACAAAAAAAAGTTCCAAATTTAAAAAAAATAAAAATCATAATAGACATATTAGAATATTTTTTTGCTTATTAACTTACATAAGTTATGTATTTACAATAATAATATTATCTCAATTATGCACTATGCAAGAAAAATTGATTTGATTCATTGTTAGAGATGTCATTTTCTGAACCTAAAGTCTCGTATCACGATCATTATATTTCTGTTTGATCCTTTATTGGATAATAATATGTGATTTATTATTTTTAAATTAAAATATTTGAGATTTTAATCATTTATTTATAAATATTTGAGAATGTTTATAATTTTTTAATATAAATTATAAAATTGTATATGATGACCGGGTCATGCGGTTGAACCAGTAACCCACTGGTTGAACCAGTGACCCAGTGACCCAATACCTCGACCGGGTCAATGACCAGGCTGGTTTTAATAACATTGCTTTAGTCCCTTACAAGAAAAAATAGTCTCGAGTTCCCTTAGAAATTCAAAATGGACCCATTTAGTTGAAATCGTGGTCCCTCATAAATTCAAAAAAGATCCACATTAATCCTTTAAAAGAACTAAAATGGGTTCACTTTGAATTTCATAGGGACCCGATGACTAATTTGTTTTGTAAGGGACTAAAATGAGAGCTTATCTTTTTGTTAGGAACCTAGAAGGGTATTTACTCTATATTTATAATTAATTTACCTATTTAAAGTTTATTTAAAAAATTTAATAAGAATAATTAAATAATTAATGAATATAATATAAATTATTAAATTGTATTAAGTTATATTTTAATTATTTTATAGAATTTTTTAGTATAGATTATAGATCTATACATATCAAACTGGTTTAAGTGGTAGAACCAATGACCCATTGGTTGAACCAATAATTCAATGACTCAGTACCTTGACCGAGACAATAACTGGGCTAGGTTTTATAATATTGGGAGTGAATATTCCCTAATGATAAGTGAGAGGTGAAAAAGGTGAGTTAAAATTGTTAGTCTTGCCTTCACTATTGTAGTATGGCGTTTACTTCTGTCGTATGTGTACAATAGTGAGTTGTACAGGGAGAAAGGAATTTTGTATGGTGAAGCTCTATGGCTCACCAAGAGGTGTCATCTATAAGATTCCTCTTTTGGACGCTTGACATTACGCCCGACCTATTGGGCCTATGCAAGTCGGTCATAACAGACTCCAACAGTTTACGTTCTTGATTTTTCAATCTCTAGTTTTGTTGTTTAAGACAATGTAGGATTTGGAGGTTGGTGACAATAAGTTGCTGGTTTAGGATTTGGTCATTTTGTGGTGGTGAGAATAAGATTATATTTGTTCTTTTGGCATTTTCTAGGTGGTTTTGGGATTTTGACATCTTACTCTTGGTATCAACAATGTTTATATTTTTTGTGGAAATAAAAGTTTATGGTTTCCCATAGACAACACCAATGATCAGACCACAAAGAGTGAGTTAGAGGTGGCAAAACGTGTCATAACCCGTGGGTCATGCCGACCAATAGGATAAAACGGATTGTGTGCGGGTTTGAGTAAATGACACAAATTAATGTTGTGTCACGGGTTGACCAGCATGGCCTGCCTATCCATTCGCAAAGAATTTTGTCAAAATAAATAAATAAATAAAGATGAAATTTTGGTGATTTCCACAACACGGGCTAACTCGCATATTTTATTCAGTTTTCTTTTTTATTTTTAATTTTTTAGGGAATTTTTTTTTTCAAATTTTGCGGGTCAACCCTTATGACCCGTAACCTGTGACGAGTCATGTTTGGATTTCAATTGTTGACCTCCAACAAAAATGTGCCGTGTACGAGCGGATCAAACTTGACACAACATAAATTTGACCCGCCAATACGTTTTGCAACCCTACTAAGTCTAACCACACACAGTTGAGCTTGGTCTAGATATGAAGATGAAATGAATGGAAGTATAAGGATCTATGCTCTGTTGCATGAATGATATCATGGAGATAATGATCTTCAACATCGCAATTGTGTGATTTGGGTGGAATAAGAGGGGGTGGGCACCTATAACACACTTCAACGCTTAAGTCAATGTTTTATTAATGCGCTTAAGCATATGGAAGGAAAGATGATTGTACTTGGGCTTAGACCTCTCCTTTTATAGTATACGGCATGACCTGCTTATTGGTTCACCATGCCATGTCAGCAAGATGAAATGATTGTTAATTTGTTATATATCCTAATTAGTTGGCTTTTAATGCTTATTGGTTCACCATGCCACATAAGCACCATGCCACTTTGACACTTAAGTCAATGTAAATGGCTTTTCTAGTGTACCTTTCCCGTGGGTTGCTTCTTGGAGGGCTATGTTGTTAATCCTTAGCTGGAAGCTTCTCTTTATTGTTCAATCATTGATTATTGGGGAGGTTTATGAATCCTGCATTGCTAGGGACTTAATTGTTTATTTTTTAGAATGTCTTTGTGAGATTGCGTGTAAACGTCTTTGGCATGTTTCCTTATTCAATAAATTAAATCTTTAGTTTAGACCTTTAACATATAATGGACTATCATTTTATTGGGCCATTTTATGTCTTCTAATATAAGTTTAGATTAGTTTCTTAACTATATATAGCATAGTCTATGCAAATATTTTGTTAAGAAACGGATGGTACGAGGTTAGATACATGACTCAAAAAATAATTTTAAAATGAAAAATATTTTTAAAGTGAGAAAATAATATAGCACTTATTTTTTTAATTTTAATAAATTAATATAATACATTTTAAATTAAACAAAATATATATTTAAGGCTTTGTATTTCTCCAGAAGTAAGAGATCAGCATCATTTCTTGCATATAGAAGCATATTGGGTTCCACCAATTTTTTTTTTTAAATTAGGCATGTTTTTCGAACTGTGAGTGATAGGCGATAACAACTTCCCACAGCATGAGAAGTAATTTTGCCATATTTTTATACTTATTTATTTTAAAATAGTTTTATTGAAATCACAAATAATATAATTGTGGTATTGTCCCATAGTTTTTTTTTTTTTTTTAACTTTAGATTTTCTTTAAGGGGGCGTTTGGTAAAAAAAAAATTGTTCTTGAAAATCATGATTCCCAATAATATAATGGGAAAATAAATTTCTCGGAAATATTATCAAAAAATTGTTTGATAAGCAAAAATATTACCAGTAATATTGGCTCTTAGTTGATTGTCAATTATTGTTGGGAATGTAAGGTAATTTTACAAAACTACCATTTATATCTAAAATGAATTTTAGACAAGAAGGGTGCATTTTCATCAACAATTCCCTTATTCTTTCGTGATTTCTTCCTCTTTGCCTTAGGTGTCATCATTTTCAGGTTTTAAGTCTTTGGAAACTTCAAAGCAAACCAACAACTCTGGATAAAAACAAAAACATAACTCACCCATTTTTCAAATTGAATCAAAGATACAAACTTTTGAGCAATTAGTTCAACTAAGTTCAATTTAATACCTGATGAATTATAATACCCCAATTGGAAACCCACAATGTAGTTGAAGCCCAGAATCTAGAAATTGAAAAGGAAACAACTTTCAAACCAAGCAACACATAATTTACTACCACAAGAAAATTTCAACCACACTTAGTTAATCAAATCAAGAATTGGAATCAAATCTACTGCTACAAATCAAACACCAAATCTAGAAATTCTTGAGATATTTCGGATTATGTTGAAAGAAGCATGGAGTGGTTTTTGGTGGGTGAGCTTTGGAGCGAACGTCGGCTGAGTAAACCAGAGGAACAATGGCGTGAAGGTCAAAACAAACCATGCCTTGATTTTATTCACCACACACTAAAAATTTCTGAAGTTAATCATCTGTCAAAACAAACCATGCCTTGAACTAAATGTGATAGGAAGAAGAAGACAAAGAAAGGGTACCTTGAGGAATAGCACCGCAACCACCACATTGATAAATAGAGTAATCGGCGAACTCTGGAAGGAGATTTTGACACTCTGGATAAAGCACCATCCGCACCTTGGCCGAGTCTGCCATTGGCGAGTGAAATTCACAAAGGAAAAAGGTACTAAACAAATAACATGGTGGCAAGGAAGAGGCCTTGAAGCACATGAAAAATGAGAGAAAAGAAACAAAAAAAAAGCGAGTTTGAACCAAAAGTGAACGCTTGGTTTATGGGAAACAAATGTTAGAAAGGGAAGCGTTACAGGTGGTGGTGGGGATGTCGTGAAGCAAAGCTTCTGTTCTGAAAGTGAAGCGGAGTATTTTTGTTCGAAAATTTTTGGGAAAATTTCCCACTGTGTGAGAACTCGAGAATACCACCCACCGAATGGTATTGTTCAAATGAGATTTTACTTTACAAAAAAAAATCTTGAAAATTTGATTTTTTAAGAAAATTTTCATCATATTTATATCAAATTTTGGTAAATAAGATTTTCAATATCAGTTATCCGGGAATCTAAATTTAACCCATGTACCAAGCCTCCCCTGAAATATAATAATGATATGTCTCTATTGTAACGTATTGTAACGGGAGAGATAAAAATTTGCCTACATACTTATCGAAAAACATGCTGGACACTTTTTTAAATAATGGTCCCACGTAAATTTGTATTAGAAATTTTATCTGAAGTGTATAGTTACCCTTCTTCAAAATAAAAGAACTTGACATCAAATACTAATGATCAAATCAAGATGGTAAGAGGTCAGATAGCAACACTGATTTGATTGTAAAGCACCAAATGATTATGTACAACCCGAATACGGATTATTTCGTAGTCATTGGCAATCTGATGAATAATTTATTAAAAAATAAATGACTAATCATATGTATTGTCATAAAAGAACATAGTTGGTAACAATATTTTATAATATTTTTGTGAAATTCTTTTTGAGTCTTTGACCAGTTTTTTTTTTCACAAGTTAGAGAGCTTTCTTTAATAGATTAATGTTTATTATGTTATAGGAGATAATTTTATTTTATATATATATATATATATATATATATATATATATATATAAATATGTAAATCCCAAGTGATGCTATGTGAAGAGAAGAAAAAGAAAAAAAAATACATAAATCACACATAATTTTATCTCCTATAACGCAAAAAAAATATATTTTAACATATAACTAATTTAGAGATAATTTTGCCACTTCAAGAAGTGGATGCAAGAAAAGGAATAATTTTTTTGTGTTAGTGTAGTACATAGATTCAGTGCATCCTATAAATAGAAATATTACACTTCAGATGAGAGAAAAAAAAAGTGACAAAAAAAAGATAACTTTAACTGACATGTAATATTTTTATTCGTAAAATGTACTGAATCTTTGGTGCTAGGTGCATCAGTAGCACCAAAAATATATTCCAACTGAAGATAATTGTGTACTCGGAGTCTACGGACTACATGCTAGGTCATGTAAACATGTAATCACTATAAAAAAATATTTTTCTTTTCTCACTCTTATGTCAAGTGAAATTACCTTGAATGATACATGGCTGATTCTTTTTTATAAGGTAACCTCATGTACCTAAAATAACAAGCACACACACACATAGGCATGCAACATGGCAGGAAGTCAGGAACCCACGAGTTGTGCCTGACTGCCTGTAGCGGACTTCCTATTTTTTTTTTTTGGTAAACAAGCTTACTCTGGCTCTTTGACCATATAGGTTTTAATCCATTTAATTTTTTAATTTGGTATTCGATTCACAATACTTAGGAATGAAGGTCATTGAGTGACGTAAGAGAGACCCAGCGATACTGAGTGCCGCGAACAACCCCACGTCACTCACACATTCAGTTTTTTTTGTTTTTTTTTTTTTCATTTGAGTGTCGCTCACATCTCGTGGGAACTCATGAGATTGTGCCACGTGGTACAATCTCTTTAGTTCCGTTTCAGTAAAATTTTGAAACGCAATAACTTTTGACTTGAGTATCCAAATGAGATGATTTTTTTATTTCACATAATTTTTCGAGATCTACGCAATGACACTTCATTTGATATATTTTATCTCTCACAAACATAGTTCAAATTCGTAAAAAGGTGGAACTAGTGTTGCAAATTTGAACTATGTTAATGAAAGATAAAATATGTCAAATGAAGTGTCATTGTGTAAATCTCGAAAAGTTATGTGAAATAAAAGAATCATCTCATTTGGATACCCGAATCAAAAGTTATGACTTTTCAAAATTTTACGGTAACGGAACTAATGAGATTGTGCCACATGGCACAATCCCATGAGTTTCCTAAGGGAGGGGGGACAACACTCAAATGAAAAAAAAAAAGATGAATGTGTAAGTGACACGGGGTTGTTCGCAGCACTCAATGCCGCTGGGTCCCATTGCATCGCTGAATGACCCCATTCATAAATATTGTGAATCACGTACCAAATTGATAAATTAAAGGGGGTAAAAACCGCAAATGGGTTTAAGAGTCAACTTATTATCCTATTTTATTAAAAAGAAAAAAAAATCTATTCGCCCTTTTGCTTAATTTTAGTTTAATTTTTTTCTTCATTTGCATTCGTTAAAATCATTTTACAACATTGTGTGTTTTATTTGTAATTCTTCTAAGGAAGGTATTATTGTTTAATTTTTTTTTTATACTTATTTTATTTTTGACATATGTTTTTATTTGAACATTGTATTCGTTTCATATAGGTAACTGTTATTATTGTAAGTCTTATGGTATATTTAAAGTTAATATTCTTTTGTTATATATTAAATTTAGTTTGGATTGCATCATAACATATATAAGTAAGATTATATTTTTCTGAATAATCTTAATGAAAAACTATGACATAATATAAACAATAATAATAATATTAAGTTAATTGTACTTAAAAAATTATGGTTTGAAAACATAATGCGATAATTTTTTTTTTTTATGAAATTAATTATACTTATAATAATTTAATCATATTTTTTTGAAGTGCATTATGGTTTCAATAATTATTATTAGATAGCGACTTATTGTTGGATATATGTAATTTTTCAATTTTCAGGTTTGATTCATTTTCATTGCTATTATTTTTATTTAAATAAAATAACGATATTTTTATTCATGTTATTATTGTAAATATTATTATGTATATGTGATTAATACACATTATTATATATTTATATATGTTTATTTATGATTAAATAATGGTATTGTGAATTAATTTATATTAAATATATGTCTACAGAGTAAATTTTTAATGTAAATGAGTAAATTATTTATTTAATTAATACAATTTTCAAATAATTTACCAAAATATATGAGATTGATCTCACATAAAAGACGTGTGGAACTTCTTGTATCACATCATCTTGATGGTGGGTCAATCTCGCACATCATTAATGCGGAATCTGTCAACATAAGATACATTATGGTTCTGCATAATTCATATGGAAACTAATTTATATTATTTTGATAATTATTTGTAAAATATATCATTCAACCTTTTTACTTTATTTTTTGGGTTTTCGTTTTGTCCTTTAACATGAAATAATAAAGTTTTCTACACACACAATATTTTGTGGGACCCACATTTTTTATAATAAATAAATAAATAAAAATTAAGGCACGCAAAATGAATCTCTATAACATTACACAATCATTTTTCCTACAACATAACTCGTATAAAATTCTTATTTTTTTAACTATTTGCATTCGTAGTTTAAGGGAAAAACAAATATAATGTTGCTGCAAAATATTAACCCTTTGCGGCAGACACAAATATAAAGAGAAGAGAAAAAAAAAATGGTGAAAGAGAAAAAAAAAAGGGATGCATGTGCCTTTTTATGTTTACTACACGATGTTATTGTTTTGGAGCTACATTATACTTGTTTTCCCTAGTTTAAACTCAATTTCACTTTCTTTATTTGAATTTTTAGTGTTTGAGAATTCTAAAAGCCATAATATATATATATATATATATATATATATATATATATGAAAAATATTTCTCCAGTAACTTAAGATAAGTTTATCTTCGGCCATCCCAAAATTACATCATTTTATTTATTTATTTTCTTATATTAATTGATTCAATTTTGAAAGATTATGATTCCTTTTTTCTCTTTCTTCATTACCATTAATCCATTTTTGTATGGTTATGATTTAGTAGGCGGAGATAAAATTATCTCAAGCAGCTTGAAAAATGATAAGCCCATATATATATATATATATATATATATATATATGGAGAATCATGATTTTCGTGCATCCAACTGTTATAGTTTAGAAAGTCATACGAATTAATTAATATCAATTAATTATTAATTACACTACAAATACTAACTGATACTTCCGTCCATCAACGGTTGAGATGTGGTGTAAGACTTGTTAGTCTTACGCTGGTGTCAATGGCGGACTGGTATTGTTGCCTTACAAAAGTTTGAGTTTTTTTTTTTCAAAGGGGTGGGTGATTTAGGTTAAGTAAAAAAAAATATTTAAGAAGATCGAAAAGAAAAAAAGTAAACATAGGCCAACCATGGTAGTTAAAATCGGGATCTTACCCAAAATCGGAAAGAGGATAAAAAATCATAAAACATAAAACCCTAACGTAAAAAAAAAATCGTAAAAAATCGTAAAATCATAAAGTGGTTGGAATTTTGATGAAATCGTCTTGATTAAAAAAATATCGTAAAATCACAGATTTAAGATGGGATTTTAACTAACATGGCCCAACTCAACCAACCCCTATAATTAAAAGCTTAAAGCTTAAACCCTACCCGATTGCTTTGTCTCTTCTTCTTTTTTTGAAACATAAACCTTAATAGATATCAATGATTCCTGAAATTCAATCTTCATCAAGTAGAGGACAATCGCACGAAATTTTTCACGTTTTTTAGTGAATACAAAAAAAAAGTGGCCAACTTTGGATCAAATAGACATCAACAAAGATGGGTTTTTGATCAATTAACCCCTACAATTATACTATATTTTATAAATATCTTTTTGTGATGTTTATTTATTTTTTAATTATCATTATCGATTATTTCTTTAAAAATTTTGTGGTGTTAAAATTTTTTTAAAAAAAAATCTTCGTGGGCACTGCTCCCGAACCCCGCCCTAAATATGCACACATAAAAAAAAAATTTGTAGTCCGCCTCTGGCTTGTGTAAAAAGAACTTAGTCCCATATATATTTCGCATTATTTCTACTCAAGACAGATAAAAAGACTCATATTTATCTTTTTATAACATATTACGTCAAATTTTTCAATACTACATATCTTGGATATTAATAGTCGATTCATTTTGTCACAGTAAACGTGCACAATTCACATTGACTTATAATGTTTCATCTATATTTTAACATGCATGCCTCTAATCACAATTTAAAATTTAAGCACAAAATAAAGTTTTAAACATGCATATTCCTTAAATGCATAATCGTATCTAATAGATACTCGTAAAAATTTCAAGTGACATTTGTAAAAAGAAAAAAAATTATTTTTAAGAAACTCATGTTAAATTTTTCTTGCAGCATATTAATCTTTTGTCACAATTTAATGATGCACATTTATACCTATAATTGTAAGGGAATTGATATTGTAACAACCAAGTTATCTTACTACCAATCAATTTCACCATTAGATCGATTACGTTGATATAACGGTTATATTTATTTTCTTTTTTGTATGGTCATGATTTTCCAAATTTAATACTTAATATTTATTTTCACCTTTGTATGGTTATGATTCCCATATTTAATGTTTTTACTTTAAATACGAGGAATCATAACCATACAAAAATGAAAATAAATATAACCGTTGGATCAACATAATCGATCTATCGGTGAGATTGATTGGGTATAAATGGTAATAACACAAATTGGTTGTTACACCATCCTTCCCCTAATCTTAATTTGTTAAAAAAAAATATATATGAATCATTAAATACAAAGAAAATCAGCAATTAAGAAATTATCATATATTGTCCCATTCATATAATTACAAGTTAATCACATATTAATGTTTAATTTGCATGCCCAAATTAAAAGTTTTGAAGTAGAAATCTCTGATGTTCAACTTTTAACCTCTATATAAAGAAGCATAGGAGAAGAGGAACAGCACTGCACCGTGCACAACTCAATTTCCCAAAAGTCAAAACCTGTTTGTAACGAAAGAAATTCTGAGAATTTCACATCTTAGAAGGTACTGTTCAATTTTATTTATTTATTTATTTATTTTTTTTATTTTTTTTTATATTCCTATGGGATGGTTTGGTTTAATTACTCTTAATATATTGATATGGATGATCCAATTTTAAATCTATGAAGATTTTATGTTTTTTGTCTGATGGAAACAAATCCACTTGGATTGAAATTTTAGGAATTGAGGTCAAGAAGAAGTGAAATGCCGGAAGAGGAGTTGGTGGAGATAAAGTTCAGGCTTTTCGATGGCTCCGATATGGGACCCTTCAGATACTCATCCACAGCCACCGTCGATATGCTTAAGCAAAGGGTTGTCTCCGATTGGCCCAAAGGTCAGTTCTTTGATTATTATTTTCAACTTTTTTTTTTTTCTCCTTTAGAGTCATAACTATAGCTCTATGTTCATAATTGATATGATTGGGAATGTATGGGAAGTGTCTAATGTCAGAAGCTGGCACTTTTCGCTGGTTTCATATTGGATTTAGAGATAGCAATTCATATCTATGTTTTGGGGAAAGTTGCCATTTTTTCCTGTGAGTTTGATGATGTAATATGCATAGAAGACTTTTTGAATTATTTGGGGAAGGGCCGGCTTGGCTCAGCGGTAAGCTTGCTTGCCGTGGTGTGTCAGGTCGCGGGTTCGAATTAATCTCTCTGCAAAAAGCAGGGGAAAGACTGCCTAGAGTATTTCCTTCCCTTCCCCAGACACTCACGAAGTGGGTATTTGAACTGGGTCGGCCCTTTTTTGTTTGTAGCTGCATTCAGCATTACGTGGTTAGAACTGAGCTGAGAGGATTCAGGGAAAGATGTTATCCCTTTTTGTTATGCTAAAATGTGCCAACTTTAGTTCAGATTCTATACCTGTTACTTGAATGATGATATCAGGAAATAGTTATTTTAGGCCTGTGTTCTAAGATTTCAACTTAGGGACAATCAAATGGATTTATCTCATAAAAATAGCTGCTTGTTACAACTTGCTCGTTAGGCCCAATGCAAACCCCCTCCTTTACACTGGCTAGGGACATGATATGTAAACATAGATAAGAAGAGTTAACTTAGGGACAATATTGAAAATCTAATTTTATAACTTATGAATTCCCTCTACTTTAACTCCCAAACATAGGGAAGGGAGCCCCCTCATTTACATAAGCATTAAGACAAACATGCATGCATTACTTGGTTTTGCTTAAAACATATATAATAAGGATAATAAATTATTGGAATGCTGCACTCATTCTGTTGTCTTCAACTTCATGATGCAAAGACACTTACCTTTCCGTTTCACATATCAATAATAATTGAGGATTTGGATGTCAGTTCCTATGTGAAGAACTGAAGATTGATATTTCCAGATTACAGATTCCATCACAAAATTATTACTTATAGGCAGAGAGCTTCTATTTTGCTGAAGCCAATTATAGCTCTACAAGTCATATGCTTGAGTTACATCTCTTTCTTTTAGATCTTATGAGAAAAAATGGAATATAAGTGTTTATTTCCCTAAATTCTGTCTCAACCTTGTTCTGGAACTATAAAATGATTGGGGATACTTAGATGGTTAAAAGGAACAAGAGCCAATATGTATTTGGTCCGAACTCCTGAGCATTGAGGAATCTTGTTTAATTTTCCAGTGGGCTTGATAAAATTGAAGGTTGCTGGCCAAATGAAAATAATATTTAATTAATATACTCATTATGAATTTAGCTACATAAGCATCACATCTGAAAGTCTTGGCCTAACTCTTTGAAAGGAAAACTTTGGTCACAAATGTCTTCACTCATTAAATTCAATTTGCATTTTCAGATCACTTCTTCACTACCATGCATTCCATTTTATGCTTTGTTCAAATAGATGTCATAATGAGGAAATTAAACATGATTATCATTCTCATTAAGTTGGTATAGAGTATGGACTATTATATATTATTGCTTAGTGGTGGTTGTTAGCTCTGTAACAGAAATGAGGCATTTACTGATTCAACAAAGTTGTTATGATGATTATTCATGTGCTTTTTTGGGTTCTTTTTTACAACTTATTTAGGATAGGATACAACGCTGGTTGTCTCTCGAGCTTTCATCTAGAAATCGATCATATGGCGTATTGTTTTCCTCCTAGTTTCCCTCTCGTGTTCTCTCATTTATTTTTACTATTTGCTGTACTGTAGGTAAAACGGTCATCCCAAAGGCAGCAAATGAAGTGAAATTGATTAATTATGGTAAAGTATTAGAAAACAATAGGACTGTTGGCCAATGTAGAGTTCCATTTGGCGAGTTAGCAGGGGGAGTCATAATAATGCACGTTGTTGTACAGCCATCAGTAGCAAAAGCTAAAGTTGGTAAGTTAGCATGGTTTCTTCAAATGAGGAATGCATCACCTTTTTAGTGGCTCTGAAATTTTAATTGTCATATTCTTTTTGAAGTTTACTGTATTATAACATGGTTTGAAATTAACTGGAGCTCACATGAGGACCAACTTCCAGATCCCTGCACCTGGATCTGATTGCTGTGTACTCCGGATCTAAAGGAGCTAATAAAGTTCTAAGCTATGGTTATTAAACTAATATGCTTGCTAATATCCAGTAGTGGAGTGATTTGACATCCCCTTCACAGCATTTAATGCATTTATTGTTGAAATAGATGAGGTAGAACTGCCAGAAAAACAGAATTTTCTGGGATTCGTGTAGATGAACTGAGAGCAGCCAACTTATTTCTATAGGTTTATAGTGAACAGCTTTTATTTTTTTTTACATCAAAGTGTAGGACCTCATTACATTACATCGAGCAATTGAATAAACATTTCAGATAGTGAAGATCAAAAGTAATATAGGGTATGTTGGTGACAGGCTTTTGATATCTTTTCTCCAACATGGCATCTAGAGGCGGATCTAGGTTGTGGAGAAGGGGGGCAAGTACCCACCCTTGAAATATGATGCAAAAATACAAAAGTACCCTTCTCTTAAAATTCAAGTTTTCCCAATTTAATTTTGGGGTAGGATATTGTTACAACCAATTAGGGTTACTACCAATTAATTTCACCGTTAGATCGATTATGTTGATCCAACGGTTATATTTATTTCTATCGTTGTATGGTTATGATCCAAATCATAACCATACAAAGGTGAAAACAAATTTAAAGTATTAAATATGGGGATCATAACCATACAAAGATAGAAATAAATATAATCGTTGGATCAACATAATCGATCTAACGGTGAAATTGATTGGTAGTACTAGTACTCTAGTTAGTTGTTACGATATCTTACCCCTTTAATTTTCCTCCCTCTATTTTATTTTCCCGTGAGTTCTTTTTTTCTCCTCCATCTTCATTATCCAAACCTAACAGTAAAGAGCTCTATTCCAGACTCATTGTTTGCATCTACATACTGATTCATCTCCTCTCAAACCTCAATCTCCGTTATTGGAAGTTGGAACATTTGTTTCTTCGTTCATCATGGGTCTAGTTCACTCGCAATCCGTCCAGATCTAGATCTCAACCAAACCCACTCAGCCAGCAGCTGCTCGCGTTTTAGACCAGACCCAAATCTATATGTACTTGAACTTACTGAGTGCCCACCCTTCATTAATTTCCTAGATCCGCCACTGGCATCTAACTGCCTTTTATAGTGAGTGCTCTCAGCATCCATGCAAAGACCTTTCTGTATATGATTTGTATGGACTTCACCAGCTGGATAATATTGTTTTTGTCTCAAGGGGAATCTTGATTTTCCCCATTTGGTTCAGTTGGTAGAGGAAAAAAGGAAGTTTCAATTTTTTTAGGCTCAAATGTCATTAATGAATGCCAAACAATAAATGAATGAGGGAGATCTGATGTCCTCAAGTGTTATACTACTTATCTTCCTTTCCTATTTAAGGTCACGGACCTCCATTTTATGCATATCACATTGTGTCTTAGGCTACATAGTTTATTAGCCATTACCACCAATCATTGCTTCTGAATAATTGGTTGCAGTTGGTGGGTGAGTTTGTTTAATCAAACAATGACGTTCTTATCATTGTTATATTGTATACACTCATCCATCAAATAGATTAATATCAAGCATAACACTGGCATTGAAGAATGAGG